>BPLR01021302.1:0-40018 GCA_021605095.1 Caerostris extrusa | reverse complement strand
ATCTATAGTATTGCTAGCTAGATTAATTAAAAATTAGTTGTTATAATTACGGATTTAACGTGCAGGGGTCACACCTGTTTGCATGAGAAATATTTATCAAGTAACGTAAATGCTCAAATTCGTCAAAATAAGAAAATGATCTTTTTATTATTTTTTCATTTATATTAGTAATTTAATGATTACAAAATTGTGGAGTTTGTACTGAAATTTATTTGTAAGTTTCTCACGATATTGTCTGATTGATTTATTCCTATTAATAATTTACGATTTGTTCTTTGTTATCTCAAACAAGTCTCGATATTATTGTATTTTTAACTTTATCTTTAAAAATTTTTAATTTTAAATAAATAATTATAAAAAAATTAAATTCCAAATTTTTAATAAATAAAAAAATTAATTAAAAATTATTTATCATTAATTTTTATTTTACTCATATCTTCAAAGTGTTTGTCACTTCCTACATTCATTATTGATGATCTACGGTTTTGTTTTCACGATATCTCCTCACACGTCACACTATTATTCTATCTAGTTTGACTGTCTGTACAAAATGTTAAATTCAATAACAAATAAAATAATATATTCAGATGAAATACAAATTATATTTTCCTGTATAAATGTATGTAAATTAATTATACTTTTTAAAACACTATGTACTTTTGTACACTGCGCACTTTAATGGCCTATGTAATATATTTATGTACGTTTTATTAGTGAGCATAATAATGTTACATATATTTATTTATAAATTTTTCAAAATATTTCTGCGCTTTTTCATTCATTCGCATCACTGATGATGGCGTGCGATTTGTTTTTATCACATCACGTCTCACCGTTATTATATTTAAGTTGGTCCATCTGCATAGAATTTTTAAATTCAATAACAAATAAAATATTATATTCAATGAAATAAATAATATTTTTTCCAGTATAAAATTATGCAAATTTATTGCACAGTATTGTTTTACCATGTAATATAACTATGTTCCTTTAATTAGTGAGCAAAATAATGTTACACGCATTTATTTGTAAGTTTCTTTCACAATATTTGTACATTTTTTCTAAATATTAGTCTGCTTATTTCATTCGCATTATTGATGATATACGATTTGTTCTTGATCCTCACGAGTATCATATCAAAATTAAATAGTTGAATGAGTAATATATTTGATGAAATTAAAAAAAAAGCATTTTTAAAAATGAATAGATATAAATACTTTCATTTGGTGAAGATTGCAATTACAAAACTTTGGATTTTAGATGACAAATATCAATTAGTTTTTAAAAAAGTAATCTTTCTTTAAAAAGGATTAATTATAAATACTAAAAATCTCATACTTAATTCTTTTTCTCCTACAATTATAATACAGATGAAAATATTTTATAAATCTATCTACTAAATATTACGATATTAACATATTTTTTACTTTCATGAATTCCCTATACATTAAATCTGTTTTCGAAAAATCATACTGCTCGCTGCATCACCACAGCTATGATGGATATAAATTGAAACGAACGATAAGATGTATTTTTAACGGCAGAACTCATTTTAAAGTTAAAGCCAACTATCCCTAATTGAGCATAATAGAGATGCATAAAATTTATTTGCAATTTTTTTCAAAGTATTTGTCTGCTTCATCTTTACTATTATTGATTATTTACGGTTTGTTCTCATCTCCACACACGTCTCACGATTATTCTATCTAAGTTTATCTGTCTGTATAAAATTTCAAATTCAATAAATAAAATAATATATTCAATGTAATACAAAGAACATATTTAAAGGATAAATGAATATAAATGTTTTTAATTAGTTAGCATAACAGTAATGCATACATTACAAAACATTTTTGCAAAATATTTCCAAAGTATTTTCTCTACTTCCTCCATTTATATTGTTGATCTACGGTTCGTTCTTGTTACCTCCTGCAAACATCTCAAGATTATTTGTATCAAAATCAATAGCTGACTAAGTAATATATACGATGGAATTAAAAAAAAATATATTTTAATATATTTAAAATACCTTCATTTGGTGAGTATTATAATTTCAAATGTGGTTTTATACATTATTAGTTCTAAAAAAATAATATTTTCTTTAAAAAATACTAAAAATCTCACGATTAGTTCTTTTCCTCTTCCAATTATAACATATATAAAATTGTGTTAAGTATTAAAAATTTTGTTATTTATTTTCATTTTTAATTAATTCTCCACATTAAATCTGTTTTCGAAGGAATCATAATACTCACTGCACCAGCACAGCTAGTATGGGGGAATCGAATTGAAGCAAAAAGATAAGATGTATTTTTAACGGCAGAGCTCGTTTAAAGTTAAAGCCAACTATCCTAATTGAACATAATAAAGATGCCTAAATTTATTTGCAATAAAATAAATACAAATAAATTTATGTAAAAAAGTATTTTTAAAAAATTAATAGGTGTAAATATTTTAAATTTAGTAAGTATAATAACTATGTTGTCATAGATTGAAAATATTAATAAGGTCTATAAGAAAATAATCTTATCTTTAAAAGGATTAATTGTTGTTCTAATGCAGCTGGAAATACAAGAGACAGTTAATTTTTAATGGCATAAGCAAGGTTAACTCATTTAGTACTACCCAGGGAGCGCGTGTAGCTTGAAGATAGGCTACGGACGCGAGTAACACTGTCCCCACAACTCTCTCTACGCTCTATTAGACCGGGACTTACGGTTTAAAGTGGATTCGAATCACTACAAACATAACACCGCCGAAACCTGTGGTACAAGGCACCAGAGTGCTAGCCACTTGGCCAGTAGGCTACGGACAGTAAAATAAATAATCTAATAGTAATAATAAAAATATAAATAAAAAAAATAATAAATAAATAAATAATAATAAAAAACAATAATAAAATAATAAAAATCGTGAGGTCGTCCTCCTCAATTATAACAAATATTAAAATATGTTAAGTGTCTAGCTACTAAATTTTATATATTTTTTGTCTTTTTTTTTTTTTTAATTTACCCACACATTAAATCTGTTTTTGAAATAATCATAATGCTCGCTACACCAGCACAGCTATGGTGGGAATCGAGTTGAAACGAATAAGATGTATTTTTAACGGCAGAGCTCATTTAAAGTTAAAGCCAACTATCCATAATTCCTTGAATCGAAAAACATTTTTCACACGTTCCACTAAGATAATAACTGGTGATAAAAGTTTACCGCTGTTCGTTGGCAACGTCGCCACCATCAACTTCAAATGAATCATTCCTCTATGTTCCCTTGAAAGTTCAGTTTGCAAAAAAAAAGCATGGGATCTGCAATATATGAATTTAATGGCAGGCACCATTACCTCCATTTCAAGGATTGGAAAGGGGTTACTTAAAAGTTTTTTTGTCGCATGACCTTGAAGTCGAAATTACTATGTTGTCAGAGAACAAAGATCGGTAGAAGGGATGATGATTATGATGGCAACATGGATTTTGCATGCTAAGCCGAAACTAATGAACCTTTTAAAAGAAAGTTGAAAACATTTGTACTAAGTACTGTAATTTATGAAAAAAATTACATTTAATAATTATTTTTGCATCTAAAACAAATAACGAAACGATTACATCAAATTAAAGTTTTATTATATATTATATAAGATTATGATTTATTATATATTTTTAAAAAATGACAAAAAAATAGCAATGGATTATGAAAAATGAATATCAACTATATATTTTTTTTTACCTTTCAATTTTAAATCTTCATATCAACCTTATTATTTTTAACTGATTTATTTTTACTTATGATTACAATAATGTGAAATTTATATAATTTATATAATTTTAAGTATATTTAAAAACAGCAATTTTGAACATCATAAAAAGTTACTCATTTTATTTTATTTATTAATTTATTTTGTTGAACATTATTGGGCCTCGTGTTCTCATGCTGTATGGCACGAACATCAACCAATGGGACATGAAGGAAAGACTTTTAGGTGTAATTACCCCACATTTGCAGAGTCTTATAGGAGAAACACAGGAAACATCTATCAAGTAGCTTGACTACAGTGCGACTACAATATTATGGAATGATAAAAATTTAGCATATCTAATATTTAATGAAATGGACGAATCGATTATTTGTTAGAGGTGCTAATTAGATAGACATGTGCAAAAAGATTTTTGAAAGACAATAAAATAGTATGGAATTTTTATCTAGTTTTTCTTCTAATGAATTTATAATTTTAAACTTTTAATTATTAAAAAATTAAAATTATTTCTATTTTCAAGTAAAAAATCCTTCTTAATGACATTTCCCTCCCTATGACGCCGCTCTTTTTGAATCCATGCAACTTTATCGCTTCATAAATGTCCGTGCAGTAATCCGGGCATAACTAAAATGTTTTTTTAATTTTTTTTAATTTTTATTTATTTATTTATTTTGGAAGAAGGAGGTTTTTTCAGGATTTTTGCAGGTTATCTATTTTAAAATACCCATTAAAATACAAAATTCCTTTTAATTATCGATGAAGTTTATTTTATTGTTCTGTGGACAATTTTTACAATCACAGGATTATATAAATCCATGAAAAATTATCAGATGTATTTAAAACAATGCTCGTGTTAATTAGTTTGGAAAGTAATAATAAATAATCTACATTGTTTTTGTATGGCTAGTAAATTGATCAATGATGTGATAATTATATTTAAGCTATTTAGTTGGTTTTGAATGGATAATTGCTAAAAGATAAACTATTCAAGTGCAACTTTTACAAATTGCAAAACATTAATGAAGTTTGACCTACTTTAAAGGAATTTTCTATTTATTATTGATTGATTCCATATATTGATATAACATAAACATTTTTTTAACTTGTACATTCTTGTTAGATCGTTTACATTTTTTAGTGACATCAAGAAAACAAGGTAATAAGAGAAAATTTGAGGAAAAAATTGAGTTTTCACTAATGGTAGACTTTTTTATTTCAATTATAAAATAGAACCAATTAATAATTGTTTAAAAACTTTCATATATAAAAATTTTTTTTAAATAAATATTATTTATTTATTTATTTTTTTTATTTAATATTATTTTTCTTGTATATTATTTATTTCTTATTTATTTATTTATTATTATTCCTTATTATATTTATTTTTCTTTCTTTCTTCATTTTTTCTAAATTTATAAAAAATCTTTTTCAGAAATTTAGAAAAAAAAAAAAGCATATTAACAATTGTAGTTAAAACATTAATTAAATTTTCTTCTCATGTTTCATTCAAATTTCAGAACCGAAAAACTTCAGCTTAGAAAGCACATAATTAAAGCATTTTAATAATTGTTTACAAATTTTTCGAAATTTTCGATATAAAAATTTTTTTCATACAAATTTAATTTATTTTCTTTATTTATTATTATTTCTTATTAAATTTATGGATTTATTTCTAAATTTATAAAAAATCTTATTTTTTCTATAAATTTACAATCGTTCATATTTTTCTAAATTTATAGAAAAAAAGATTTTTTATAAATTTAGAAAAACCATGAACGATTGTAAATATTAATTAAATATTTTGTCACTAAATTATGTATGGAATTGTAAAGGTTCGTGTTTTCGAACCAAACACCTTCAGTTTAGAAAGCACATATGCACTCCACTTCGAAAGGAACATTCCTTCTTCTAGGATAAACTTCAGAACATCATATTCCTTTCCTCGAGATCAAAGTAATAACTTTCCAGCTTACAGATTTATCTCTCTCTTTCTCAGAAGAGACACGATAGGTTAAAAGTTTGGGTTTCGAACCGAACGCCCATCGTTTCGAAAGGAAACATTCCTTCTCCAAAAGATGAACTTTACAAGTATCACATTCCATTCTTTGAGACCGAAGAAACAACTTTCCAGTTTAGAGATTTATCCATTCTCAGAAGAGAGGCGGAAACTTAAGTTTCGTACTTCGAACTAAACATCTTTAACTTAGACAGCACATACACGCGCTGTTTCAAAAGGAAACATCCCTTCTTCAAGGATGAACTTCTCAATCATCAAATCTCCTTGACACCAATGAAACGACTTTCCAGTTTACAGATTTATCTTTTTCCCATTCTCAGAAGAGACACGGAAACTTAGAGTTCGAATTCGAACCAAGCACCCATATCCTGAAAACTTACTTGCTATTCACCGAGTTCTGAATAGCTCGCTATGCCGAATAGAATGATTAATGGCGGCCGTTAACCTTATTTGATATGCATCAAAAAGAATGGTTTTCAGTCATTAGCTCATCCATACCTGATGGCTACGTGCATAAATTAGATGCCATTAAATATCGATCAAGGTCTCATTTGAAATGGATTCTCAATTAAACAGCAGCACTTTTTTTTGTATTCAGTTAAAGAACCATAGTATAGAAAACTGTAACAGCAATTGATCCATTTAATTTCATTATTAATTCAGTGAATAATTTTCTTTCTTTTTTTTTTTTTCTCTTTTGATAGGTGATGATTCGTATAATTTAAGAATCCTTAAGAGACTTTTGATACATTTTTGTGGCACATTCAAATCTAAATTTGAAAGTTCGAAGGTTAAGAACTCTATTTCTTAAGACACACTGCGCAACATACAAATGTAGGGGCCTGATGGCCGAATGGCTAGTGCTCTGACGTGCGGTACCGCAGGTATCGGGTTCAAATCCCGGCTTTTGCCCATGGATGTTTGTAGTGGTTCGGAACCCACTTTAAGCCGTAGGTCCCGGTCCTTGTAGGATCGTAGAGCGCTGCGGGGGCATTGTGACTCCGCGTCCCGTGGCTCCCATCAAGTTACACGCGCCCCCTGGGTAATGCAAAGTGAGTAACATCGGTGCAGCCCTTATGGCATAAAAAAGATCACGGTCTATTTGCCAGCTGCATTAGAAGAAAAAAAAAAAAAACATACAAATGTTCTAAAACTTGAACTTGAAATATACGTAAAAATGAAACATAAATGTGTAAATTTATATTATGCAACTGAGGAAATTTAATAATTTGTAAACTATATGGCAACGTTTATAAAAATAAATGTATTAAATGTCTATCACTTACATTTAATATACATGAAATATGTAAATATTAATATATAGTACATATATTTGAAGTAAGATTTAGAAAGACGTTAGTCCCATGAACCCACTTCTCTAAATATTTTTAAAACCTTTCGACTGCTAATCAGTCAGCAGGAGATTTAACCGAGTCTGCTGTGGACACGTTCTGTTTTTAGTCTTGATTCTAAAAATAAAAATGTGATAGCTGTTAGTTATAAGGTGAGAGAAATTGCAATGAATTTGCGTTTAGTTAAAGGCAATATATTTTTCAAAGCTGTGATGCCACGTAAGTCCATTAAATAACCTAATAACTTTTTGCCATATATATATATATATATGAAGATATGGCATTTAAAGCACAAAAACGTATAATCACTCCTTTAGGGTAAAAGACATATCGCCTTTATTTCGGATGCAAAAATTGGATAGAATAAGTTCACATACATGCTTTATTTCTTGTTAAAGCAAACTTTTCATGTCTGCAAGGCAAAAAAAAGAAATGATAATGCCGTTTTCCATTCTATGTTCTGGAGGGAACAAAATAATCACGTAAATGCCTGCTAAGTGTGCATGATCCAAACTCTTCGTACAGAAATCAAAAGGGGGAAAAAAAGTCAAAAGTGCACTGCTCTAATATACCATCTGCTATATGTTCCAATTCCCCATGGTGAAGGATTTCCTATTTCAAAACTCCAAATAAATGTTTCATTGAACCAGAGGAAGGTTGAGAATCACTTTCATGTGATGCTCAACAGTCATTTATATTTAATAATAATGAATATGATAATGATGCTATACCGATACCCCATATTTGTCAATAAGAACTGAATAAACTTATTGAGATCAAGATTAAGGCAGATTTACATTCATCGAAACTTACAGAATGGTATTCATTTTAGGAATATCCCCAGTGACTTCATTTCTCAATCGTCATGAGTAATTTCATGTATTTTATTACATATCTACCATATTATATTTTCTGTTGTGACGTCAATGGTTTCCCGACGACACTCGAAAATTAAAACATGATTCTTTACAATGCGCATATTCATTCAAAACAATTGTCATGGCAGTATTTCTGCATAATGGAAACCGACTTTCCTCCTTTCAATCGAACATGCTGTTTAGGAAGAAATTTATGAAAAATTGAAACGTTTTTGGAACTAAATAAGAACTGAATAACCTTATTAGAGATCAAGATCTGTCCAGGATTTGCCTTCAAGAAGATACCAAAGTGGCTTCGTTTCGCAATAGTCTCGAGAATTTCTGCCATATTATTACCCCCTCTACTATATTACTTTTTTTCCGTTCTGGCTTCATTAAGACACTCAAAATAGAACATGATCCTTTTCAATGGCGTCTATTCAAAGATTCATCAAAAATAAATCTCAAGTCAGTATTGCTTCATAATAGAAACCAACTTCCATCCATTCCAGTCGGACACTCATCTACGAAAAGAAATTTATGAGAATTTGAAACGTTTATTGAAGTGCTCTGAATACAACAAGTATAGCCTGTTGTGATTTGAAAGTGGCAACTTTTCTCATGGTTTGGTTTGGTTTGTCGCTCTACGGTCATCTTGTGCACACTGTAGGCTAAACATACCGGGACTTACAGTTTAAAGTGGATTCCGAACCACTACATACATCCATGGCACCGCCGGGACTCAATCGAAACCTGTGGTACCGAGCGCCAGTCACTCGACCATTCAGGCCCCCCTTTTCTCATGAGTATTTAATTAAGGCATATTGAGCACAACTTTCTATATAGTTTTAGAAAAGCACGGTATTTGAGAAAGAATGTGCTAAATCTACTATTAGTAGAGGCAAAGAAAAAAAATTCTGCCGCCCCCCTTCACATAAAACCTGACTTAATGAAAAAGTTCTGGACAACAAAGGACAAGCTTTCAAATACTTAAATAAAAACTTTCCTGAAAACAGAGAAGTTAAAATGAAAGAGGAATTTCCATTTGTTTACAGATGTCGTAAGCTTTTAAGGACTCGAGTTTTATATCATGCTTCAACAAGATGAGAAATAAGCTTGAAATGGTTTTCGTTTTGTGTCAACGAATTTCGTAAGAAATATGAAGTCAAAGCCCCGGAAGAAGTAATAATGGACATGCCTGCATACAAGAAACTTGGTTATACTACGTTTTTAAAAATTCTTTTAATACAGTACCATTTCTTGAAAACTGTGGTCAGCCTAGCGTTGGGCATGGTGAACAGTTTTTACTGTGTGTACATAGAGGAAGATACCAGGAAAATGACTCACTATAATGTTGGTCGACTATTTTCTGGCAACTTTTAACGATGATTCTGAGAAAAAGCATAAGTTACAATCCAGCCGATCCCGTAACTTAGAAAAACAGGTATGTGCTTGCGTTTGATAACATATTGATTCATACTGAAAACATTAAGTTACAAATATTTTAGGATTCAGAGCCAATTTCAAATTTTCATAGTCATATTCATAGCCCATAGCAGTCCAAAATTAGTAATTAATGGCTAATTTTAACTCAGAAAAAAATTGTATCAAAATGGGTTGGCCTGTGATATTGAATCTCTTAGTAATAAAAAAAAAAAAAATACTTCTCATCATAAATTAAAAAAATATAATTGCATATAGAAAATTAAAATCAATAAATAAACTTATATTTTGTGGTATATATTAGTTTGGTGTTGTATATATGTTATATTGTGTTATACATATTAATTATATTTTGTTGTACATATATGAGTTATATTTTGTTGTACATATATGAGTTATATTTTTGTCATATATATGAGTAATATTTTTATTGTATATATTAGTTATATTTTATTGTATATATTAATTATATTTTATTGTATATATTAGTTATATTTTATTGTATATATTAGTTATATTTTATTGTATATATTAGTTGTGTTTTGTTGTATACATTAATTATGTTTTGTTGCATATACAATAGTTATTACATGGATTTTGCTTTGAATAAAAATGATTGAGATAGAGTTAGCTGTCAAAATATAAATATCACGTGGCGAGATTTTTTTTTTTTTAATTTATAAAATTGTTATTTATTTTTTTTTTCCTTTTATGTTAAATTTAAATAAAACCCAATTCTGCTAAACCAAATTAAAATTTGTTTTTCTTCATTTTTATTTATATTTATTTTTAATTCTTCATGCTTATCATGCTCCTCGCTAACGTAGTCATAGTTAATAACTGTATCAATCGTTTTATAAATATTTCGTAATACAAAAAGTAGGATATGCTGACAATTACGAAATAAATTTCATCTAAATTCAATAAAAACAATTAAATACAAGGAGAACTAGTTACACGCAGTAGTTGAAAAGAAGTGCTATATATTCAATGATATTCAATTTTTTTCTTTTCTACACAAGTTAATTTTTGCATCGAATGCTGTGCTCTAATGCGCGCTGTGATGGTTCATTGCTTTACGGTTAATGGATGTCTACTACGGAAGCTGGAGATTCTGTTGTGGCTTTTGCTACAGAGTTCAAGAATTTTCAAACTGAAATACAACGTTTTGGATGGATGATTAAAAACTTCGACTGAATGGTCTGATAAATTTATACTTAGTCAGAGAGAACAGTTTTATGTGTTACAATATCGCATACGCATTTCGTATTTTACACTTAGGATTTGTTATTCCAAATTTATCTGCATGTATATTTTTGTTGTTGAACATCATCATTGAGCAGTCTTGCTCTGCTTATATATGCCATGCACAAGACACAGATAGGATATGAAGGGGAATATTGCCTTCCTGGAGAACATTTAGGATTAACTGGCCAACATTTGGGTGGCGTATGGATAAAAATTGGAAAATTCCAACCAGGCAGTCTACTACCCTCAAGGGGACATCTCTTTTAGATATGTATGATATCTTGACCTCGTGGGCGAATCAGTAAATTTTACCTTCATTCTTTTTGTGCTCTTCTTTTTTCGTTTTGAGACCAGCGATTTCATTTTAATTGTATCAATTGTTACGATTCATTATTTTCAAGCATTTTACATACTTTTTGTCACTGTGATTAATTCTTTAACCTAATAAATTTTGTTATCATTTATATTCAATATATCGGTAATTAACAGTGTCTATTTTTTTATTGATTTTGTCCTTCAAATATGTTTGGTTTTCACTAACAATGATTCACCTGTTGATTTTGACTGGTAAACCCTGCACCAGAAAAGGATATCCAAAACATTGAGGCCAGAAAGTAGTTACAGTTCTTGAATGAGTAACATTTCCCTTTAGTTCCTGCTTCTGGTGGACGGGTGGCTCATTGCTTTTCCGGATTTACCAATCGGCTGGTAGTTATCAACACTTTGCGTTTAAAACTGTATAGGATACAAATGATGGTAAATATTTACAATAAAGGCGTGCATTGTAATTCACATAATGAGATTAAAATTTATAATTATGAATTAATAAGATTTATTTAGTTGTAACTTTCAACTGACAATTGTTTACTATAGTGGATGAAGTTTACTAGTGGACTTCAACTGCTCACCAGTAATTTGTTAATATATATTTGTATATTTCATTTTGGAAAGGATAAAAAAGGCGCGAGCAAATTTATTCAACTGATGGAATTTTCAGACAAGCGATCACGGTTCAGAACGTTTCAAGCAGCTCAGAATCAGCTCGCTTCAAGCTTTCAAGAACATTTTTTTTTGCTCTAGCTCTGCTATTCGCTACAAAAGGCCATTGTATACTTCGACTAACCAGACATTAATTAAGATTTTGTGTAATTCCTCAGAAAATGACGCTGTACTATTGTAACGCAAGATGTCATCTCTGCCGCAATGATAATACTTTTGCCACTGCCAATCGAAATTACAAACCCAGCGGAATCAACTCTCTGCTCCAGAGATACCTCATTCTCTGGCTAGTTTCAAAACAACACTTTGAGCGTAATTCAAAACTACAGTATGTTGAAATGTTGAGTTAGCTAGGTTTTGGGACATAGTGGAGGTGTCAGTGAGGCCCTTAAGTTGTAAAGTTTGGAGACCCCTGCTACAAAACCTTACTGCATTATTACAATAATCTGCTTTCCCACGATAATAATGTTGGCCACAATGGTAGGTGATGTGCTCTTGGACCTAAAATATTTTTTCTCGTTTCATGGTTTTCTAAAATTATAAAATAAAAAAGAATCAAATTAATAACTCATGCTTTCAGATGCTCCTATTGGCTCTCATCCAGTTCAGCATGAAAGCCTCGAGTTTACGTTTTGTAATGGTCTCATCGACAACTTCCCTTGACATTTTTTAGTTATTTTTTATCTTACTTTTTTATAAATAGTATTTTTTTTCTTTTTTTTTTTGAGTTACATTAAATTTTAGAAACTTTAACATTCTTTACTAACATTAAGAAATTAGAATTCCTTATTTATTAATTAAGATGAGGGAGGTTGTGGGGTATTTCAGCAATCGGTACGCCAGTTGCCAATAACTCATATCCAGTTGAATTAATTGGTTACTCATTCATTTAGAAGATTTGGGTAAACTTTCATCTACGGAAATAGAGCTCGCTGTTTTTGTCTTCATTTATAGGGCAAAAAGAGTTATTCTTAATTCTGAGACTTAAAATTCGTAAAAAATAAAAATCAATGTTATTATTTTCAACCTTCCAGTGCAAATAAATTATTTTTAAGGATGCAACAATTCCTTAAATACCGAATTTGTATTTATTTACAAAAAAAATTGAATTTATGTGAAGGAATTATATTTGAAACCTATTTTTTACTGTTTCTGAATCTGCAATTAAAGAAAAAATACTAACCAATGTATTTTATCCATCGGAAGAATAACAATTAAAAAAAGGTTTTGACGTAGTACCAATAGAACATCTAATTTTAACATTTTTTGGAACTATTCTAATTACAACAATAAAATCTGATTATTTTAACTATCACATATGATCATGCATATCCAACCTCTTTCAATGTTATAACTGTCAACGATACGAACATTCAAATAATGTTTGTCATGCAAGAGTAACCTATTCTAATTTTGCAACTACAAGCCATTCTGAAACAAATTGCCATACTAAACCTAAATGTGCTAACTTTCAACATCTCCTCCCTCATATTCAAAATCATGCCCTTAGTGGCAACATGGAAAAAAAAATTAAAAAATTTAAACTACTGAAAACATATCGTATCCCGAAGCAAATAATAATAATAATAATTTGTAATTTAACTCTTTTTAATTTCTTATGCAAAAATAAAATTAAAACAGATAAAAATTACTATTCTAAAAATCATGAAATTAATCTAAAAATTATTCGAAATTGAAAATTGAACAGCAAATATTGAACAGAGATATATTTGAAAATATTGTAAATAAAATAATATCTATCATCAAACGGCAATATCAATTGAGTAAACGTTTTTCAATTTTTAAATATTATTTTTGTTAGATTTGCATTATTTAAAAATTCAAAATAAAATGCACTTATTACTATTAAGAAACTTATTATTATTAGGAAACTACTAAATTTATGGAATGAAAATAATGTATGTTAAATAAAATAAACTTAAAAAAAATTTTAAGGAATAAGTAAATTTATGATTCATAATTTTTTATTGAAACAGACTTGACACAGAAAGTGCAAAAAAAGTATATGCTGTCCTAAATAATTTACTTTAGACAGAAAGAAATCATACATCAAGAAAACCTTCAATCGAATTTCTTCTGGACAACAAAAATTTAATCTTTAACATTCCAATATTTTTAAGATTTAAAATTCAGAATTTCCTATTGCTTCATGTTCAATTAGGTCAAATTCTTTAAAAAAAAAAAAAAAAAAAAAATACTACCAAGAATTTTAACGCATCGAAATCAAAATTTAAAAACAGAGATAACGAAGCCTTTAAAAGAATTTCTCTAATTTAGATTTTGACATCCTTTGAAAGCATGTGTATTCATGCGTTAATATTAGACACTTTGTTGTTAATAAAAGAACTACATTTTATTAATATTAATTTGATATTAATAAAATTTTATTTTATTAACTGTCGAAGCATGATTGATCTCGTGAAAAATCTTGCAAATTTTTCTTTAAGGCATCTCTATTTAATTTTAAAATACACCAATAGTAATTTTGGTACATACGTATTAACGCTACTTTGGCTACAGTTGCGCCAATAAAGAGCAATCTTGTTGTTCGCACGCGCACGCAGTTATCTTTTGAACGCCAACCGCAGCTACAGATTTGGCGGTTTTTAAGTGGCCTCCAATCTACACTTAAAATTTTTGTGACAAATCAAAAAATATATAAAACACTTCATTTAAAATCAAAACGCTTTCAAAATTCAAAACACTTTATAATTCACGCATGTAATTGTTCCAATCTATAACAGTTTTATCCGATAAATCAAGTTGCTTTTCACAAAATTTAATCGACGTCAACTCCTCGCACCCGCAGTATATGAATCTCAAAGCTGTACAAAATGGAATTCTGCTTCCCTCAAACCAGTTGTCTTTTCTAAGTCTCACACGATGAGCACACTTACTGAAATTGCATTTCCAAAATAAAGTTTCATGTCATGGGAATTGGGACATTTTCGTTGTTTTGGTAAAATATTTCGCTCCTGAAAAATAAAATTGCATCTTGTTCTGTGTCTGGCAAATCCCAAATACGCATTTTCTTAGCGCTACAAAATGGCGTCAAAAATCAGCAAATCTGTAGCTGTTAGATTGGCGCCACTTAAAAACCGCCAAATCTGTAGCTGTTAGATTGGCGCCACTTTAAAAAATACCGCCAAATCTGTAGCTGTTAGATTGGCGACACTTAAAAATCGCCAAATCTGTAGCCAAGGTAGCGTTAGTACGTAAGTACTGTGATTTTTGTTTCTGATATGAAATTCGGTAGCCAATTACTCCCCAAAACTTCGCTCTTGTAAATATGTCTAAAAGTATAGTTTTATTGTTTTTTCATACTCGTGTAACAAAGAATAGATGTTCTACGAAAATATGAATAAAATGCTGTTTTTATTGTTGTTATTCAGGCATTTTTTCAACACATCACTTATCTCTAAAAGTACTAAAATGTATAGTTCGACAGTGGAGTGTGAGGAAAACGGTCATGTCGAAAAGATTCAAATACAGAGTTTTAATAAGGGCGAAATGTACTTTAGGAAGGGTTTTTTCCTTCTTCATTGGCCCAACAGCCCCATCTTGAACCATTGAGACAGGAGACGTTTTTCTTTTTAGATAAGTAGGGATGTCAGTCCTACACCCAACACTCTACAATCATATTAGACCGGAACCTACGGCTTAAAGTGTATACTAAACCACTACAAGCATTCATGGCACCACCGGGACTCGATCCCGAAACTTGCGACACCGATCGCTAGTCCCTCGGTCATAAGGCCCCAGGAAGTTTTTTTTAACTACAATAAAGTTATTTTAATTTTTAATAATTAAAATTTTAAATTGCACAAAATGCAAAAAGAAAAGTTTTATGAAAAAAATTCCACAATATATATTAAACTTTTTCTTTTTAAAATTGTTTTGCGCCGGCTATGTCTGTTTAGTACCCTAACAAATAATGGATTCGTCCTTTTTCCTTATTACCTTTCTACACGATCGGTAGTTAAATTGTAGTAGATTCAGATTTACTCATGATGTACCATGAATTGTTGGAATACACTGCACTTATTCGTGGCCTGCCCTTAAGTACCAATGCTAAGCATGCAATTAACAAATAAGATTTCGTTTTGGTTTGTTGCTTTACGGTCATATTTTGCCCACTTTGAGCAAATTAGACCAGAGCCTACACTTTCACGTGGATTCCGAAAGCCTAACAAACATCTATGCCACCGCTATGATTCGAACCTGACGCCTGTGGTATCAAAGGCCAGAGCGCCAGCCAGTTGGCCATCAGGCCAGATTAACAAATAAGAGGTTCATCTAATAGATTTAAAGTATATTTACTGATGACACCAATCGCAGTCACTGCATTCAGAGAAGGGAAGATTCGTTGTTGGCTCATGTAAAATCACGTGCATCATACACCAATAAATATTCTAGAAATCGATAATTATTGTGGCACATCTTATGACGCAGCGATAATAACTCTGCTACTTGATAGCAGTAAAAAAATGCAAATAAAAAAAAGAAGCGAAAATTGAAAGTTATGAAAAAAAAAAACCGAAATCCCTACTCGTGGCACAGTGACAACGTGCTCAGCTGGTGAGCAATAGGGCTGAGGCTTAATCCGCTGGCAGCATTGTTGTAGGCACTGTTTCAGAAACGAGGAGACACGATGGTGTTTCTGATGTTCAGCATCTTGCCTCGTGAGTCAGACTGCCTGGTGTCAATTTTCCGTGCTTTTTTTTTCATACAATACGCAAATGTGGGAAGTTACCCCAAAAGTCCGCACTGTACTGCCCTCCATCTTGAGCGACATGGAGCCAAGTCAAACTTCTATCTATGAATGCTCCATCTCAACAGAATTTGTCCCTTTTACCTCCATCCATGAGTAGATAACTCATAGATTGTCCGGACACTGAGGATTAGTCACAACAAAACAGAAAGAAGAAATTTGTTTTTACTAATGGAAAGCTAAGATGATGGATAATAATGAAAAGTTAAGATAAATATATGTAGTTACATATATATCATTTATCAAGTACAAATAATATCATTTTGATCAAATGCATAATAAAAAATTCAAGGAATTAAACATATATTAAAAACCGATTGAAAATGGCAATAGAATAGTGAAAACTAGAAAATTAAAATGCAATCATGGTTCTGTCAGAATAAAAAAAAAAACTGTTAAGTCAAGAAAAAATAAGTGGATTTTAATGTAAATCTGTTTTGTAAATACGATAGTCTGTAGAAGATTGCAGTTTAGATAACTTCTTTATCCATCATCCTCCCATAAAGGCAATTGACTCTCCAAGCGAAGAAAAAAATAAGGTTAACAGAAAAGTTAAGTCGTAAATTTGAATAATAGACAGAAAAGAAAACAATTTAAAAATAAATGGGGAAATTATGTTTTTCATATACGGTATACTCATTCAAAACATCGTTGACCCTTTTAAAACGATCTGAATATGATATTCTCCATGCGACGAATTTTAACTATGGTATATATTACTATTCCTTTTATTCTTTCATAAGATTTTGTTATGTTATTTTTGCTTCAGAAATAAACAAACTATTCCTATTTTGCAGTAAGGAAATATTAACACACTTTAACATACAATAAAAGAGAGAGTATGCTTTAATACTATAATAATAGTTATTTCAAAATAATTAAGTATACTAGATACTATGAAAGGGGCCTGATGGCCAAGCGATTAGAGCTTTGGCGTTCGATGATACAGGTTTTTAGCCTCGTGTCCCGGCGGTGCCACGGATGCTTTCGGAATTCACTTAACTGTAGCGCCATGGAAATGGTTCGAATCCACTTTAAAACGTAGGTCCTAGTCTGATATGACTGTACAGCGTTGGACTTAAGGCTGACAACATTACACCGTAAAAATAAAATCTCCTGTCTCGAAATCTGCCAGTAGGCAGACGACCATGGTCCAACATGGACTGTAGTGCCGGTTAGTTAGTTTATATTCTTTTTTTTTTATAGAGCTAACTATATATAGTGAATGCTATTATAATTATTATACAAATTAACTGAGTTCCTAAAATGGCCCCTGTATATTCTAAACACTTTTTTTATACATGTCTGTGATTTTGAACGTAGTTTCAGTAGTAGTGTTTACATTTTTACCCTGTAAAATGAAAAACATCTCCTGTCTCGAAATCTGCCAGTAGGCAGACGGCCTTGGTTCACCGTGGGGCTATTGCTCCAATGAAGTAGAAGGTACTATACGTCTGAAAACCGAATTAACTTTTACACTTTTATAATGAACAGAACATATAATAAAATTGTAGTCTGATTGAATTTTTTTGAAAATGACTTTAAGACATATTAATTTCAATGGTTATTTTAGAATATATTAATTTAAAACCATAACCCTTAATCAGTAACACACTTAATAGATACAAATTGGGCAAAAGCGAATTTTGTCTTAAAAATTTTTATTATATAATTCAATAAAAGATATTCAACATAAATTTCACTCTTTAAGTAAAATTCACGTAATCAAGTTTACTTATAAGTAACTTATAAGGTAGTTAAAAACAGATTTTTGGCACTTTTATACATGAAAAACAAAAGATATTATTGTAGACTGATAAAAATTAAAAAAAAAAAAACCTGGATATGCATTGATTTCAATAGTTATTTTGGAATATATGAATTGATGAAAATATATGAAAAACATAACCAATATTAACTAATTAGACATAATTTTGTCTGGAAGCGATTTTTCTAACTATTTCTGAAATAATTCTACAAAATAGCTCATATATTCAAATTCAACTTTTTAAATTCCTACATAATTGGCGTAATATAAATAAATTGGACTTTCATTTAACGTTGGATAATATGGAAAATTGTTTTTATAGTTGATATAATTGATAGTTAGTAGTTTAATAATGATTTCAAAAAGTTACATATTATCCAATTTATTATATATATATATATAATTATATATATAATATATATATAATTTATGTTTATAATAACAGTATAAATATTAACATTATAAATATATTATATTATTTATTAACTTACCATTTTTTTTATAGTTGATATAAATGGTTGTTTTAGTATTAGTATAAATATAAATTATTATTATTATATATATACACGTATATAACTTTTTAAAAATCTATATTAAACAACTAGCTATTAATTATATTAACTATAAAAACAATTTTTAATATTATCCAATGTTAAATGAACGTCCAATTTAATTATATTATACCAATTATGTAGGAATTTAAAATGTTGTAAAGCTGCTATATGAGCTACTTTTTTGTAGAATCATTTAAGAAATAGTTATAAAAGAAATCTCCGAAACGAACACGGGCAAGAAGAGTCTGTGGTTATTACGTTATCCTTTGCTTTTGTACATAGACCAGTTTATATATAGTTTCACACATAGAAATTCGTTAAAAAATTCGTAAGAAATAACGAAGAATAATAAGGATTAAATAATTAAAAATGATTTAAATAACACTGTAAAAGACTACTACCACATCTGCCAAATAAATACATTGCACAATATGCTGAAAATCACGAGCTCTGTTGCATTAACACGAAAGTTCAAGGAAATTTGTATCTTACTGCCCACGGCAATCACTGATATCAACAAAAAAAAAAAAAAAAAGATGATCGTTCATACACAGCAGACAACATGAGTTGATACTACTTCAGACATCAGTTAATTATGTATGATAATAAGTGCGATAATTACAGTGACCTCTTCTTGATAAGATGCAATTTGAAAAAATTCTCTTGTGTGTTTTGATAAGGAGTGTTCTCAGAAAAGAGAGCAGTTGAAATGTGTATAAATGAATATATATATATATTTTTTTGCTTCTCTTTTAGACATTTGAAAAAGTTTTAAAAAGTGAAATATTCATTTCTAACGACAATTGATTATTTTCTTTTTCCATTTGTAAATTTGATTTCAGTGCAAATATAGGTCTGAGTCTTAAAATTTTAAATTATCAACATAGACTACTTTATAATCAAAATGCTTCCAGCTAATATTTTTTTTTTTTAAATCAATAGAAGCAACAATAGAAATCCTGGTTATTCGTTAATTTTTCTTTACTCAATATTTCTTTACTTCGCTATAAATTACCTTATACAAACAGATTTTGTTGAAGATATTAAATACAAGGTCTCTAATAGTATTATATATATAGATAATATTGTTTATAGATTTATTACTACATACATATTATTATTATTATTACTAATAGATGGGTTAGCACTCTGCTTATCATCACAGGCTTCGCGCTGGTGTCCCGGTGGAGCCTTGATGTTTGCTGTAGGTGGTAACCAACCTGATACCGTAGGTCATGATCTAATGTGACTGTTGGGATAGTGCTGACAACCCTACTCCGTAAAAAGAAAACAACCTCATGATTCGGTATCAGGCAGAAAGTTTTGGCCCATCATGGAGCTGTTGCACCATAGAAGAAATTATATTATTTATAGATATGCTTATATTTCCATACATATTTCAAGAGTTTATGAATATTTATATGAATAATATACACAAAAAGTAGCAATAATTCTCATTTTCCACATTTTTTAATGCTGCATATTCTGGTAGTCATTCTCCAGCATTCCCTCAATTGAAATCCTCCTCATTTTCTTAATAAAAACTTATCATACTTAATCTCTTAGATTAGACTGAGAATAACAAAATTACTTCTTTAAATTTAAAAAAATTTGCATATATATTTAAAAAAATTGCTTGTAGCAATTTTCTAGAACTTTAATGTGATAATTTTTTATATGAATTTGCAAAATTTCTTTAAAAAAATTATCTGTAAAATTAAACAACCATGAATGACGAAAATCGTTTATATCGCAAATTTCAAAATAGGCTTAAAAACACAGATAGTGTCTATTAACGAAACTATTGTTTTTTAAATATTCAAAGATGAAGGCCTAATTTGATATGCCTGATTTTCAATGACGAAAAAAATTTGTAATGATTCAGCAATTTAGATACACTCAATATTTACCAATACCAACATCAGATTAAATATTCAAGATCCAAATCATGTATCCCAGTGAAGAATTTGATTAAAGTAATTCACGTTGGATAAATATGTAATATTTAGTATTTTCTGAAATGATTCTAATCAGGATTAACTATAAATGAGAAGGTCAGTTGTAAGCACATACTTGACGCTTACAAATGCTTGTCGACTTATCATCTACAACTGTGCCCATAAAGTAAGACCAATTATTTTTTTCAGAAACTCTTTATATATTCTTCCAAATTTATTTCATAGCCTTCAAAGTAATCTCCTCCGGACACAATGCACTTATGCCAACTTTTGTCCAATCCTCAAATGCATGCTAAAAAGTCATCGGCTGGGATGGCCTTCAAAGCGCGACGATTCACGTTGAATCTCTTCGATCGACTCAAAACGGTGTCCTCAGAGTAGTCTTTTGAGTTTAGAGAATAGCCAGAAGTCGTACGGTGTGAATACGGTGGTTGCGGAACGATATGGGTTTTATTTTTAGCGAAGTCAGTTTTCATTTTAGTCACGAAGAACCAATGCGGAGTGAACTGGCGCATTCAAGTTTTCGGTACCAATCGAGATTTGACGCGTTTGAGGCCCAAAAATGGAATTGACCGATCCTTTTGAAATTCCAACATCCTCAGCAAGGTCTCTAATTGTAAATCGACGGTTTGCAAGCACCAAATCTTTAATTTTTGGACGTGAGTTTCGTCGGTTGAGGTTGATGGTCTACCAGAGGACTCTTTGTCTTCAACGCGTTCTCTGCCTTCTTTAACTGTATATACCCCTTCTAAACATTTCTTTCCGATATAGGAATGCACACCGAATGCCATCTGCGACTTTCTATACGTTTCCGCAAACAAAAATTGATTGCAAGTTCTTTGCTCAATTCATTCAGACATTTCAAAAATTGCCGGAATTAGTTTTAGAGTCTCACAAAGCCAAGCGTAACTTAAACACTAATGAATATTTTGACGTCAAATTTCACACAGATCTCGAGGACAGTGCCAGCAACCTTAGAAAGAAAAAAAAATTGAAATTCCATAAGCCCCGGGAATTTTAAATTGAAAATTGGTCTAACTTTTTAGACACAGTAGTATGTAGAGCATGGCTAAATTACATAATGTCACGCCATTCAGCTCTGAACAATGGCTAATGTCCTGAGATGCTTTCCGAAGGTCAGTCCGCTGCTGCATTCTTACAAGTTGTTCGCCCTCGAGAAAAGCACGTGCAAAAATCAAGTCGTGGACCACTGATCTATCCGCGGCGACCAAATCTCCAAGGGCGAGCGAAAATGAGGCCAAATGGGATTTTCGTCATCTGCCTTATTGCATAACGGTCATCTCATCTAATGAATTGGAACAGATCTTGCATAGCTAAGCGAGTGGGGGATGATTTTTTTTTTTTCTTCAATAGTTCAGACGTCCGATGTTACTTTCCAGTGCAACAGAATGAGGTTATGAATATTTCCCTTTTAATCACGCAGGTAGATGACATGAGATTTAGTAAAGTCCAGTTTTTTTAAGTAAAAAGAATATTATGTGTGTTGTAATTTAAAGAAAATCTTCGACAGGAGTGGATGATTGATGTATGTTTTATTGGGGAATAAATTGATGTGCTACTGTTTTGAGAGTCATCTAAATTGATCTACTTCAATTTAAGCCATTATAATATATGGAACATTGAATCAGAATGAATGGCTTCAAGGGCTTTGGCTTTGAGTATGCCTTTTTTATCTAATATTTTTGTTATTTCATTGAATGAGATCTGCAGTAAGATGCCAAAAATATTGCTTATATCCGTATTAGTTTAACATAAAATTTTCTAATTTACAAAGTCAAATCTACGATCAATCTCAAAAGTAAACAAGCACCCTTAACAATGGCATTTTTTATATAATTACAAAATTTAAAAAGCTACAATATTGTTTATAATAAAAACTAAGCGAGTGGGGGGATGATTTTTTTCTTCAATGGTTCAGACGTCCGATGTTACTTTCCAGTGCAACAGAAAGAGGTTATGAATATTTACCTTTTAATCACGCAAGTTGAAGACATGAGGTTTACTAAAGTGATTAAGTATGTCCAGTTTTTTTAAAAAAAAAGTATAATATGTGTGTTGTGATTTAAAAGAAAATCTTTGACAGGAATTAGATGATATTTACTAAAAGTCTTGAACGTTTTATAAATATTGGATATTTATATAGTCTTGAATCTTTTATAAGTTTGGAACCTCTTATAATTTTTGAATAATTATTAGTCTTGAACCTTTTATAAATTTATTTTTGAATTCTATTCTTTTGCATCTTTATAGTAATTATTATTGTAACAACAAAAATTAAACTTCTATGAATTTTTCATTTCCCTTACATAATCATTGCATCAAATTTTTTTCCCTTCAATTTTATGTTAGTAGATTCTATTGGGGAATAAATTGATCTGCTACTGTTTTGGGAGTCATCTGAATTGATCTACTTCAATTTAAGCCATTATAGTATATGGGACACAGAATAAGAATGAATGGCTTCAAGGGTTTATTGATCATGTCTTTTGTTTATCTAATCTTGCATAATCTTTTGTTATTTTCAATGTCTGAAATCGTTGCAGTGGGATGCTATAAAAAATATTGCTTATATCTATATTAGTTTAATATTTATTTTTTATTTAAAAGTCAAATAAATCAATCCAGCTTAATTTTTGCAAAAACAATGCATTGCACAATTTATAAGGCAGATATTTCAAACTACAAATTCTGTTCCAACTGTTTAAATTGAAATTTTAATTTCAAAGTTTTTCTGAACCTCAAAGACTTGCCACTAAAAGATTTTACTAATGCATAAGTTTATATACTACCGTCTTAAATACAAAAAAAAAATGATTGTGAAGCAAGTTTTGTGTTTTTGCTATTCGAACTTATTAAACGATAAAGACTTACTTATAAAAGGTTTATTCTTGAATATTTTATAGTTTAGTCAACCTTTTTATATTTGATTTTATTTGTCACTTCTATGATCATTTTATGCACATAGAGCTAATTAGATTAATTACAGTTTAACGTGGCTACGGAACCACTAACAAACAACCATGCCACTGTCCAGGATGCGAACCTGAAGTCTGTAGTACCAACGACCAGAGAGTTAGTCAACTGGCCATGAGGCCGCTTGAATCTTTTATAAGTCTTGAATATTTATTGGTCTTGAACCTTTATAAGTTTATTCTTGAATACCAATTATTTTGTATCTTTTATAGTAACAATTATGAAAAACAAAATTAAACTCTTGTGAATTTTTCATTTCCCTAAAATAATCACTGCACCAATTTCTTTTTCTTTTAAATTTATATTCGTAGATTCCTTCACTTTCTCAGAGAGGAAACTGGTAATTTTGAAATCATTTTTCACCAGATTTAAATCTATGAGTAATAAATAAATATGTTAGACTTATTCGGGCGAAATGCCATCAGGCAGATAGCAATGTAAATTGCTATCGGAAACATCTTTTGTACTAAAGCCTTGGTCTTAATCCGGAAACGCAAGAATGCTTCAATGGAATGTAAATTGCCGTTCTATCTCTTACGGTCAAGATCACGCAAAAATAAATAAATAAATAAAAAAAAAAAAAAAAAAAAAACTGATAATAAATCAAAAATGATGATAAATGATAATCAATCAAAAATTATAGAAAGAAAAATAGATTTTGTATATTTAAAAAAGCAAAGGATTATGTAAATAACAATCATTAAACCTCCTTTCCCAAATTTAACTGTTTTAATTTATAATAATAGAAGCCTGACGGCCGAATGGCTAGCGCTCTGGCGTTCGGTACTACAGGTACCGGGTTCAAATCCCGGCTTTGCCATGGGTGTTTGTAGTGGTTCGGAATCCACTTTAAGTCGTAGGTCCCGGTCCTAATAGGGATCGTAGAGCGCTGCGGGGTCATTGTGACTCCGTGGCTTACCATCAAGTTACGCGCGCCCCTGGGTAATGCAAAGTGAGTAACATTGGTGCAGCACTTATGGCGAAGATCACGGTCTATTTGCCAGCTGCATTAGAAGAAGAATTTATAATAAAACATAAATATGATTTTCTTTATACTTATATAAATAAGATAATTTGTAATTTCAAATTTGACATTATAATTTTTTAAATAAAATTTCTTTATTTAATGGAACCTTGAATAGGTAAATGGTTATGAAATAGATAAAAAATGTATCAGCACTTCAGAAGAATAGTGTTACTTAAAGATTCTAACAATATTTTATAACAGCATGAAAATCATAAATTCCAAAATTTTAAAAATATACTCAAATATTTCCGTTATTCTAATGGAAAATCAATTAAAATGAATAGTAAAATCTCGTGGTAAAATTAAAGCTGTTATGTCACATACCATTTTAGTAAATTGATCTTTCTTTTTAACAAGACCAATCAACCAGGACAGCAATTTAAGAATCAATGTGTTGTTGCCTAATTCAAACGTCATATACTGAAAATTTGACAGGAATAGTTTTACTTAAAGAAATTCTATAACAATATTTTATAACAGCATGAAAATCATAAATTCCAAAATTTTAAAAATATATTCAAATATTTCCGTTATTCTAATGGAAAATCAATTAAAATGAATAGAAAATCTCGTGGTAAAATTAAAGCTGATATGTCACATACCATTTTAGTAAATTAATCTTTCTTTTTAACAAGACCAATCAACCAGGACAGCAATTTAAGAATCAATGTGATGTTGCCTAATTCAAACGTCATATACTGAAAATTTGACAGGAATAGTTTTCCTTAAAGCAAAAATTCTATTAGTTATTAAATTATTTCCATTAAACTCCATAAAGTGTTTGTTATTGATAAATATTATACAGATAAAAATAAAATCGATGAAGATAATTTATCATTTTTTTTTAAATTTCAGGAAGTGATGTTCTTTTAAGATTAAAAATATTGAAATAATAAAAACAGCAACAGTAAGCGTATTTAGTCTTCTTATAAATTTGACTTTTGTCGCATGTCTATTTAAAAGATTAATCGCATTAAAGGCTTTTGAAGTTTCTTAATTCAAGTAAGATTTTCAAAAGCATTGACTGTTTCTAATGTAATCGAGACAATATGAGTAATAACTGTTTTTCTGATGTCTTCCTGTTATATCTGGAAGTTCTTTTGCCTCTGATGTAACTGTTTTCGGTTTTTCTCTACAATACGTATGCTTTCTATGGATAATCTTTTTAATCTATTATAGTTTTGTAGCATTATAAAGCATATTTGCATTTACATATAGCGTTTTGTATCTTCTTGAGAATTTTTTTTTGTTGTTGTTGTAGATAAGTGGGCCTCGTGCTATACTACGAACAGCCCATTGGCTATTGAGGAAGAGAGGGTTGTCTGAAGAGTTCTTGTCCTTCATTTGCTTGTAGTACCTAGGAAAAATCTATAAAGTTCCCTCAAGTAGTTTCATTCTCATGACAGAAGCTTTTTAGCGTTGTCACAATCTTTATTTAATCTCCCAATTTTTGAAAGCAGTACTTGGTACTTTTGTACTACGCACTAAAATACGCTGACGGACTTATATGACAATTAAGTATGGTACTTGGTATATAAAAATTTTACCTTTATGCATACACACACACACACACACACACACACACACACACACACATAGTCGGCCCTTCCTCTTTTGGTTTTTAAGATTATATTCCATAAAATATCTAATGTGAACTTGAACCAAATCAAACCTTTGGTTTTTGTGTTAAAGTGTTGTGTGCTACTATATTAATATATCATCTCTTTAATATATATATAT
Source organism: Caerostris extrusa (assembly GCA_021605095.1). Lineage (NCBI taxonomy): Eukaryota > Metazoa > Arthropoda > Arachnida > Araneae > Araneidae > Caerostris > Caerostris extrusa. The sequence continues at coordinate 13,515 of BPLR01021302.1, read as the reverse complement.
ATATAAATGATTTTATTAAAAAACGATGTAATACTAATTGGAGTAATTAACTTGTCTCTAATAAAAGTCTTTAATGTTGATGAATCACGTTTTACTTCTTGAACAACTTTCATTAAATAATTTTCATAGAAATTTTTATAATGAAATTGATAACGTTAAATTAATGCTCATTTGTCTGGATTTTTCCATGACAAAACTTGCACTGAATATGAATCTGGTGAATTAAAGTTGCACACCCGGAAAAACAGTAGATTGACCTTTGTGAAGTCAAGACCTGCCTGTTTCTATTATACCTCTGGAAGAATTTTCCACTGTAACCTACATTCCTACCGAACCTACTCTCTGACATCTGAAACCGCACACATTCCCCAGTATTTATCTGGCCTTCTAATCCCTCCTTTTATCTGACAACGCAAACGAGTTTCAGAAACCACATTTTTTTTTTTTTTTTTTTTTTTTACTTGCCGTCAAGTTGACAGAAGTGATTTTATTTATCCAGGTTTTCAGGTGTCAAAATGGCTGACAAATGAGTCACTTTACATACTATTAAATATTTTTATAAGTGAAATTATTGTTACAACTCTCATTTTTAAGTGACAAGCATAATTGTCTTTACATTGATGAATATATCTTATTCAGAGATGAATAAGTTGCATAGATTCTTTAACCGATAATTATACAGTGTGATTTAAAAGATGTATACTTTGAATGAGTCACTTTACATACTTTTTAATATTTTTAAAGTCGCAATTATTGTTAAAACTCTCCTTTTAGCTATCATTATCTTACATTTGATGCCTATCTCTTATCTAGAGATCAACACGTTGCAGAGAATTCCTAAACTGATCATTGCACAGTATGCTTTAAAAAGATGTATGCTGATAAATATAAAGGAATTTACAGATATTGATATCTGATAATGAAGCACTTTACAAAGTCGAAATTATTGTTAAAACTCTCCTTTTCAACTGTCAAGACGAATTTTATTACGGTTGACGCCTATCTCATATAAAGAGATCAACACGTTGGGTCGAATTCCTTAACCGATCATTGTCCCTCGTGGTTTAAAAGTTTGTCTACTGATAAATAAAAATATGTACACCGATATTGATATCTGGTAGCTGATGAATGAGTCACTTTACATACTTTTAAATATTTTTAAAGGCGAAATTATTGTTAGAATTCTCATTTTCAACTGTCAAGAGGAATTACCTTACGGTTGATGCCTATCTGTTATCAACCGAAGGTAATTCTTCTTGATCAACCGTAAGGTAATTCTTCTTGATCAACCGTTGCAACCGCAGAATTCCAACCGTCAAACCGTATCATTTAATTCTTCTTAGAGATCAACCGCAGAATGCACCATGGTTTAAAAGTTTGTATACTGATAAAAATAAATGAGTATACCAATATTGCTAATTGAAACTAACTAATGAGTCACTTTATAAATTATTAAATATTTTTAAAGTCAATTATTGTTAGAGCTCTCCTTTTTTAATTATGATTATCCTACATTTGATGCCTATCTCTTATCCAGAGATCAACACATGCAGAGAATTTCTAAATCGATCATTACCCAGTATGCTTTGAAAAGATGCATACTGATAAATAAAAAAGGAATTTACAGATATTGATATTTGATAGTTGACGAATGAGTCAATTTATATACTTTTAAATATTTTTAAAGACGAAATTATTGTTAGAACTCTCATTTTCAACTGTCAAGAAGAATTACCTTACGGTTGATAAAAGATAGGTATCAACAGTAAGGTAATTCTTTTTTATCAACCTGAGGTAATTCTTCTTAGAGATCAACACGTTGCGTAGAAATCCTCAAACCCATCATTGCACCATGTGGTTTAAAAGTTTGTATACTGATCATTATAAATGAGTATACCGATATTGCTAACTGAAACTGAATAATAAGTCACTTTATAAACTATTAAATATTTTTAAAGTTGAAATTGTTGTTAGACCTCCTTTTTAGCTGTCAAGAATTACCTTACAGTTGATGCCAATCTCTTATCCATAGATCAATACGCTGCATGGAATTCCTTAACAGATCATTTCACCGTGTGGTTTAAGAGATGTATACTGATAAATATAAATGATTATATCGATATTGAAATCTGATAACTGGCGAATGAATCACCGTACATACTTTTAAATATTTTTATAGGTTGTAACAACTCTCATTTTTAAATGCCAAGAAGAATTGCATTACACTGATGAATACATCTTATCCAGAGGTGAACAGGTTGCATAGAATTCCTTCACCGAATATTGCATAGTGTGGTTCAAAAGATTTATACTGATAAACATAAATGAGTATATCGGCATACATTATGCTGAAGAATGAGCCATTTTACATACTTTTAAATATTTTTAAGTCGAAATTATTGTTGGGACTCATTTTTAGCTGTCAAGAATAATTGCCTTCTATTTAATGCTTATCTCTTATCCGAAGATCAACACATTGCATAGAATTCCTTAATTGATCATTGCACCGTATGGTTAAAAAAAATTATATACTGATAAATATAAATGAGTATACCGATATCGATATCTGATAGCGATCAAACGAGTCACTGTACATGCTATTAAATATTTTTTAAAGTCTAAAATATTGTTAGACAACTCCTTTTAAACTATCAAGAAGAATTGTATTTTTATCTTGAGATCAAAGCATAGTTTAGAATTCCTTATTCGATCGTTGCAGGGATATGATCCAAAAGTTGATATACTGAAGAATTTACTGTTAGTATTTTTAAGAAGGAAGTTACATACTTGTGACTACAAAAGTACGCACAAATATTATCACATTTCTTACTGAAAACCTAAATTTTAATTATACTTATGCATTAAAAAGGCTCTATTTTTCCATCTTGTTAAATGGCTTGTTCTCGAACATTATTTTAAAATTTGGTCGTACGCTTTTGTACGTTTTGAAATTCACAATGAGAAACACACAAAGATAACGACACGAAATTTAAAAATAAATAGAAATTTAGCGAAACTGGTGCTATGACTGACAGGTCTTGAAATGATACGCCTAAAGTGAAAGAAGGAATTACAGAAAATCTTAAGAAACCTGATAAACCTTCCACAAATTTTCCTAATGGGGTTAATTAAAACAGCGTATATATGTAAATGACTTTTTCAAGTTTTTGCTTGTGGGGCTACTTAAATCAGCATGTATATATACATATAGCGTGTATATGTATATATAAATAACCTTTACAATTTTTTTTGCTATGGATTTTTTTTTTTAAATGAACCATTTCTTTTGACAATATTTTTTTCTTTTTAACCACACTGTATGACATTTACATTTCCAAAAAAATTTATGATTGAACTGTAATTTCATGTAGAATATAACGTTATATTTGCATAGAACAACGTATTCGTTTAATTAGTGAGGATTTTTGAAGTAAACAATTCCACACATTTTTTTCCTTCATTTAAAATAATTTTAATTAAAAATCAAGTAATATAAAAAAAATTTAAAAGTCAATTCCTACTTTTTTTCACTCTATTGCAGAAAGTCCTTTATAAATAATTTTCATTCATTTTTTAAGTTTATCTGGCCCCATCTATTGGTAGAGGCATGCAACTTAAACCTAAAAAAACTAAAATTAATTCATGAAATTTAATTACTGACTTAATATTTGAAAAAACTGTATTGACATCCAGTGTCATCCACTATAAGTTAAAAAAAATGTATTTGAACTTGAGTGGATGAATAAAAGTGTTTTATGAACGATTGAAAATTTGAACAAGATATATAGGGGGCGAGTGTGAACTAATAGATAGAATTGAATAAATGCATAGATCTTTGACCCATTGTATTTGAAGAAACTAATCTCCTGTAATAGAAAACAATCTAGATTTCTTATCCAGTCTTACATTTTTTCAATCTGCACTGATGTCGACCTTACAAATATGTCTCTTGTAAACGAGATGCCGCTTTTCTGCCGCACAACTTTGTAGGAGGTTCCCGCGGGTCAAGCGGTCAGTTGGTCGCCCGTGTCCATCAGATGCAGCTCTCTTTCAGGGAAAGTGGCACCTTTGTTGTGTGGTTCTTTTTTTCCGCTCTTTTCACCGACAAAATTGCCTTATTGTTTTATTTTCGATCTCTCTCATTAAATTACTTTTGTCTCAGGAATGCATGAATGGTTCACTTGTGAGGGCTCGTAATACAGCACAATAAATCACGTGCGAGAGGTTGAAAGAGAAGGAAAGTTTCTTATTTTCTTTATATTTATTTCTCATAGCGATGTAGTTGAAGTGTCTGAAATTTGCGCAGTTAAAAACTTTATGAAAAAGTTTCTGAAGTTCATTGTATAGTTAAAAGAAAAAAAAAAATGTAGTTTTATGTTATGAATATTCAAAATATTTTACATTAATCTTTTTAAACTTTATTTTAAAAAGGTTTAAGGATCAATAATAATACATGAAATAATTTATGCGTTAAAAATATATGCTTGTTCAGAAATACACACAGCATAAAAATTTTTGCATTCTTTCATTCATTTCAAGAGTGCATTCTTTTCTTTTTTTTTTTTTTTTTTTGTATGGATTTGAATTATTAATATTTTAAGGACATTAAAATTTAAACTTTTTCCTCTACTGTGTAGGGTTGTTACTGGGAGACTAGGGCTATTATGGGCTCAACATGTCACTATGTGAATTCCTTCGATTCTCGTTGTTATTTTCATGTTCCTTATGTTCTTTTTCTTTTATTGCTTATTGTAGCCTGCCATTGAAATTAAAATATATATATATTTTAGCATAAAAGTAAAAATTTCTTCCTTTTGAATAGGTTCTAAGCGAGACGTATATTTTGGCCAATTAATTGCATTATTGCATTATTGGAATTTTCCTTAAATAAAGGATAACTTCCGAGAAGAATGAGTTAAATTTTACATTTTCTGGGATTTAAGAAAATCAAGAGGTTTTACAGCCTCGTTGTAACCAGCGGCACAATGCAACTATAAATGCAACCCAACATAAAATTGTAAATTTTTTTTTAAATCATCGAATTTTTATGTATAGACTATAATATATATATATATATATATACATATTATCTGTCTGTCCTATCCGTATGTCTGTTCTATCTGTCTATATGTCTGCTCTATATATATATATATACATATATATATGTATTAACTTTAATAAATAAAAATATATGAAATTAGAGAAATCAATTTAGCTTTTATTTTATCTAGATTTCAAACTATATTTCCGTTTTTTATTTTTATTTCTCGTTTTAATGATTATGGCATTTTAAGCTGTTTAATAATTTAAAATAACTCTACTAGAAAATAAATCAGACATCCTTTTATAAAAATATTTTTATATATTTATACATTTTTTTAATATTAAATATTAATTAAATATTTATATTTTTTTAAAATATTTATTTTATTTTAATTAATTTTTAATATTTAATAATAATTTAGATCACTAATTTTTACACTTTTTAGCTTAAAATTATCGTTAAATTAGCAATAATTTTATGTACGTTCTAAACAGTTTTTTTTATTTTCAAATGAGGACCAAGAAAACTATGGAATTGATACCCTCATTTGACATTAATAAAATTTATATTTTATTTAGACATTGGAATTAGTCTTTAAATAAAATTTTTCTTAAAATTAAATATATATATATTTAATTTATTTAATTACGTTTTATACATTTAATATGGGCAACTATTCAGCAAGCCAGAAACAAATTAAAATATCAAAAAGGTTAAAAATAAGTTCTATACAAAAAGGTTTATAAAATGCAGAAAATATGCACAATGTACCAAACAATATAATACTATAAACATTTTTTTCTAATGCAGCTGGCAAACACTTAGACAGCTTGGTCTTGGGGGCCTTAAGGCAACCGCTGCACAGACGTTACTCACTTTGCATTACCCGGGGGGGGGCGTGTAGCTTGAAGATAAGCCACAGACGCGGAGTAACAACGCCCCACAACGCTCTACGATCCTGTTAGACCGAGACCTACGCCTTAAAGTGGATTCCGAAACACTACAAACATCCATGGCACCGCCGGGACTCGAACCCGAGCCTGTGGTACCGAGCGTCAGAGCGCTAGCCACTGACCATTCAGACCATGCTATAACTATACAATTTTGTACATATTTTATAATTTTTTTATGTTAAGTCATTAGTAAATATTAATTTTGAAAAAGTTTCATCTTTTATAGCATACCAATATTTAATTTTCATAAATGTTTTTGCATATTTTTTGTTATGGCACAGCAGGAGATAAAAATATTTTTAAAAAATTCTTAAAGATAATCCTATGCAACATAGCTTTAAAATATTTACAAAACAATGCTTCATATAATAAAATATTATCAGCGTTTGCATAAGATGAAATCTTTCCTTTATTGGTGACTAATTATTCAACACAATTTATTTTTTATTGTGTTGTAATACTTAAATACAAAAAGATAAAACTTAAGCATATGCTCAACCAATGATGAGATAAAAATAATATAAATATTCAGACTTATATATCCTTATATATTTATAGAGAGAGAGTTCTGATTATTAAAACCAATGTGCCTTCGAAATTTAGGCTCCATAACTAAATGCTTGCTATTTATCCCATCCAGTCCAAAGAACAACGGTACGAAAGTTCAATTCTCATTAGTAGCATGCTTTACACCATCGAAAACTGAGATAGGATGGAGATTGATTTGGATTGTGAGGATATTTGGTCTGGTTGGTGATATATTGCCATAAAACATGAAAATGCAGGCAGTGTTTCTTGATGGTATTATCTGGAAAGCTTTAACCTTACGCACCAAAGGATCAAATCTGATACACCAAAATGATTTCCGATGGTTATTAAATAATTCTCTAATAGATTTTTTTATCGCTGGACTAATTTTAATTAATAAATATTTTCTCGGCGTGGAAGCATTCACAGTTCTATGCACAGGCAATGAACCGACAAAGTTTATTGCCCACTTTACTATGGAAATTCAGAAATACATGATGTTCAAAATCATCATCTTTGGATGAATAAATTGTTAACAAAATTCTAATTAAGAATAACTCCCGTCCCATCCTACTGCATCATTGAAGTTCCAAGTTTCATGTACAACATAACCAAAGTTGTTTTAGCACTGGGAATAAGTTTAATGCTCAAGACACTAGTTTAATGTACCAATTCTGATCCCTCTTATCATAGAAATTTGGAACAAGACTCCATGTCCTATCTAGGATATTCTGATCTTGCATCCATCTCCTTATACCCAATGAAGTAAGCTTCTGACCAGCAGACCTTTTGCACACATCCACGCGAAACTTTTATTTGAATTGTTCTAAAGTTGTTCATATTAACTACTAACCCTTTTCAAACTTATTAACAAATTAAAATGTACACCTATGGGTCAATGGGTTAACACTGAAGTGGTTAACTGAAAATTCATGTAGTTCAAAAATATCTGCCCTGGATAAATGAATTCTTTAAATTACTCATATTAAAAACGAGAATATATTCCATCACAACCTTCTGCATCAAATTCCAAAGATTCCTATTAACACAATAACTCGATTTAATGAAGATGCTAATTCGATGGATCAACGCTGGTTCCTCACAAATTGGAACAAAACCCCTTATCATGACATCAAGGGGTGTTTAAGTAGGATGTTATTCAACTCCAAATTTAAAGGACGTTTTAGCCCAGGAATTCGATTTAATGCTCAAGATGCTAATTCGACGGATCGACGATAGTCCTTCACAAATTTGAACAAAACCCTTTATTATAATTGCTACGGGCGTTCATGTCCTACAACCCTTTCTTTACAGCTACGGGAGGACTTCCACCTGCCAACAAATTTATTACGCAAATGCAAGGCTTAGACATGGAAACTTCTTTAAACACAAAACTCCTTTGCGTATTTTAAAATGAACCCCTCCCCCTGCTCTAAAGCTTTTAGCACTAACTACTACTCCTCTTCAAGTCTATTAAATATATGAAATGCACACATATGTGTCTATGTCCTTGGAGTGGTTAACTCAAAAATACATGATGTACAAACACACCTGCCTTGGATGAAGGAATTTCTAATTAAAAATATGTCCCATCCCATCCTTCTGCACAACCGAAGTTCCAAGTTCCATGCGTAGCATATCCAAAGGTGTTTTAGCACTAGAAATAAGTGCAATGCTTAAGACACTATTTCAGTGTGCCATTTTTGATCCCTCATATCACAGCAATTTGAAACATATCCCCATGTCCTATCTAGGAGATTCTGACCTTACATCCACCTCCTTATACCCAAACAAGGAATTTTCAAACCAACACAATAATTGTGCACATCCCTTTAAAACTTTCATTTGAATTGTTCTAAAGCCCTTCATACTAATTACTAACCCCTCTCAAATCTATTAAAAAATTAAAATATACACCTCTGTGTCAACGGATTAAACTCAAGATAACCCTGAAGTGATTAACTGAAAAATTCATGTTGCTCAAATATAACTGTCTTGGATAAATGAATTCTTAAAATTACTCATATTAAAATGAGAAAATCTCCCATCACAACTTCCTACTCAAAATTCCAATGATTGCTATTAGCATAAAAAACTCTATTTAATGAAGATGCTAATTCGAAGGATCAACGCTGGTTCCTCACAAATTGGAACAAAATTCTTATCATGGCATCTAGGGGATGTTTATGTGGGTGTTATTCAGCTCCAAATTTAAAGGATGTTTTAGCCTAGGAAATCGATTTAATGATCAAGATGCTAATTCGACTCTAGCCCCTTACAAATTGGAACAAAAACTCCTTATCATGACATCTAGGGGTGTTTATGTCATACGCCCACTGGAGAACTTCCCCTGTCAACAAATTTATTATGCAAATACCAGGCTTAGACATGGAAACTTCTTTAAGCACAAGAACACCTTTTCGTATTTTAAAATGAACCCTCCCCTACTCTAAAGCTTTTAGCACTAACTACTACCCCTCTTCAAGTCTATTAAAAATATCAAATGCACACATATGTGTCAATGTCCTTGAAGTGGTTAACTGAAAATACATGATGTACAAACACATCTTCCTTGGATGAATGAACTCTAACCAAAAATTCTTATTAAAAGCGAGAATGTCTCCCCTTCCAAACGCAGCCTATCCAAGGGTGTTTTACCACCGGAACTCGATTCAATGCTCAGGAGGAGATGGAATGAGAAGCAGAGAGCAAATCGAAAATAAAAATAAAACCAAAACCAAACAACCAAACGAAAATAAAAAAAAAACTCGAAGAACGAGTTCCACGGCCGCCATGCTATTAAGATTCCAGGTAGAATGTCCTCCCCAGTTCTTTTCCCTTTCTCCCCTCCCTCCCTCTTTTACCTGCGGCTTGAAGCTGAAGGAAGTTGGGCATCAGTTTCAGGGACTCGGCGACCAAGTTCAGACGACATCTGTACCTCCCTCATCCAGCGTGGCCAAGCGACTTTTTGTGTGCAAACAATCCTTGGATTACATCGCTCTGTGATACATGAGGTTTTAGTTTGGATGATGGTGTCGGCGTGTTCTTCGTCGAGCTGAGGACTGCTTGGATTGTGGAAATAACTGATAGATTTCTTGGTTTTTTTAACTTATTGACGTGTGCTTTTTGTGTGTGCAATCATGGAGCTTCGGAGATTGTTGGGCTCCCTTCGTCTGGTTCTTGTCTGGGTGGTGGTGTCCGTTGGATTGGGTTCCGTTCATGCTGAGGTGAGTGCCGCTGTAATTTGCATATTTAAAATTTGTGAAAGTCTTGAAGGATAATGTCTTTGAAGGATAAAAAAAAAAAAAAAAAAAAAAAACTGAAAAAAGGCTTGAAAGTTATGAGTATTTTTTTTTTTACATTACAGTTTTCTTTTTAGTAATCTCTAACAGAAGTTGTTTTAAAACGGTTTTAAATATCGCATTTTATGTTTTTTTAAATTTAAAATTTTTAAAGAAATGGGAGTAAATATACTATTTTTTTTTTTTTAATATAACGCAAATTTTAATAAAATAAAAGTAATTGACAAACTGTTTAAGAGACTTCATTTCCTTAGTTTTTTGACATCATTAAATTTGGTTTTTAATAGCTCTTTTGATTCACATGAAAACATTTTTATAAAACAAAAACATGAAAAACACAAAAACATATTCATGTAAAATCAAATCTTCTTTTACCAATTTGTCACAATTTCTTGATTTTAAGTGTGCAAATTTAGGTTTAAAATAAGCAAATAATTTTAATTGCATCCTAAATTCCACTTAATACTGCATATTTTCAGACAAATATTTCAATTTTTTTATTTTTAAAAGTCTACATTTTCATGTAATTTTTAAGTTGATTTCAAAAAACCTTTAAATTAAATTGCAAAAAAAATCATCAAAATTATTTTAAATTTATTCATAAAATAACAATTTAGCAAAAGAAAATAGTAATAATATAATAAATTATTTTTACCATTTTATATTTAATTTACTATAAAAAACGGCTTAATATGTATATCAGAAATTTTAAAAATTAAATGAAACAAATTTTCTTAAGTTAAAATTTAAAAAAACCTCAAAATTGTTTGTATCTCAGCTAATTTTATCACAAACGGAAATTTTACTAACTTTTTTAGAAAATGCTGTTATATTTTATACAAAAAATTATGAAATAGCTGTTGCTTAACATGAGGAAGAAAATTTTGGATTTTTTAAAAAAAATTTTTTGGATTATTATATTTTCAGATGTCATGAATCTGTCTTTCATTGCTGTATATCATAGAGTTAGATTTTAAAAATAGAAATAATTTCCATTTTTCTAACAATAATAACAAAAGATGTGTATAAGAATAATAATGGAAGCAAAATAAAAATTTCTTTACATAAAATTTTTTAGGGTTACTTCAATATCTTTCAATTAAATAAAATTTTGTGTTAATTATACTCTTAAAATGTTCGGTTAATTTATGTAACAGCTATCCAAATAAAACTGTTTGGATAGATTGTGAAATTAGTTTTTACAATCTTAAAAATTAAAATTTTAATAAAAATTTGCATTTAAATACTTTTGGAAGAGATTTAAAATTTCTTATTTACTTAAAAATAATTACTATAGATTATTCATATAAAATAATGAATATTAAATGGACATTAAAAAAAATATATTTAATTTTGAAATTAAATTTTTTTTTACTTTTATCATGTATTTCAGGCTCTTAATATATTTTTGTTTTTACTTAATATCTCTGGCCATTGAATAACCAACTAAATCTTACGTTAATGATATTACTTTACGTAGGACGTTAGGGACAATATTATGATTACATAGTATGATAGGATGTTACGTAAGGACATATGAGGTTTTATATTTTTAATTCTTTTTTTTTTTCCTTATTAAATTTGATGGAATATTCATTAAGATAAAAAATAATGTTTTAAATAAAAGATAAAAAAATATTCTTAATCAATATTTTATGAATTGAAAAGTAATAAAGCTCTTTCAGTTTTGTAATTAAATTACTTTGGTAATGAATTTAATTTCGTTCTTAACTTCAACTTCTAATTTAACTACTTCCTTTTTTATTGTTATTAAAATTGCTTCTGCAATAAAATTTAAAATTTTTATATTTATTCATGAACTGTTATGGTTTTTTTCGTATTCTGGGCATTTATCACATTTGTCACTAGCAAATGACAAGAATATATAAAACCGTGAAATTCGAGGAAGGGGGGCGAAGAAGACTTTGTCATAAAACTCTCAAACGAACGTTCCCAAGGGTGACATTTGGGTGTTTACAACCACCTTCCCTGAGCCCAACTGTAGGAGATTTTGGTTTACATATATATCTTGCAGGTTTTCGGTATAGACATTGAAAGTTTGGTTCGGCATCGTTTGTAGAGTTTTAAAACCAAGCACCTTAGTTCAGGATTCAATGGCCTCATGGTTTCAATTTAATATCTATCATGACAGACTCAGAAAAACTTTATGCATAGGAGCAGAAAATCATCTGTACATGGACACAGAAGAACCTTTATGAATCGACACAGAAGAACATTTATGAACAGAAGAACCTCTATTCATAACAAAGATGAAGCTTTAGACATAGACACTGAAGAAGATTTATCAATAGAAGAAGAACCTTTATGCCTAGACAAAGATGAAGCTTTACACATAGACACAGAAGAACATTTATAAACAGAAGCTAAACTTTTATGCATAGACACAAAAACATTTAAACATAGACGCAGGAAAATCTTTACTAAAACGATATAAAAACTTTGCATAAACACAGAAAACCTTTACCAACAACATAGAAGCTTCTGCTAGAAAGGTCTGCAAAGGAAGATTTATCAATAGAAGAAGAACATTTATGCATAGACAAAGATAGAGCTTTACAGTTGGATAGTCAAGTTACGAACTGGTCTCCCAACTTTCAAAAAATCAATGCACCAGGCAGTTCTATCCTAATTTCCATGAATTAAACTATCTATTACTTTTTAGAATCATTTTTTCCCTTTACAAGAAAAGCTCAAATATTTTCATCAAGGCTAGAAAAGGGTGAATAAAAAGATAAGCTTGGTTTTTTTAAAAGTCATATTGTCATATTGAAAATGCGGTAAACGAAGTTTTCCAGTTTCTAAAAACTTGTTTTCTTAAAAATGACCCTGACCACTCTAAACAACAAAATCGACCGACTGTTTCTGTTGCGAAAAACATGATTTCATCACAGGTAGGTTAAACGGAATTGGATCTGTCAAGACCACACCTAACGTAAGCATTTCTCTTAAACTGATGCATTAAAGTGACAGAATGAGTGCTTTGTCTTAATGGAAAGACAATTGTTTAATGCCTTCAATTTAAAAATCTTGTAATGGAATTTAAATCTAAGAAATTTTTAAATAGTTTAGTAATTATTTGATAAATATTAAACCTTTATATGGAAGTAAAAAAATTAGTATTTGCCATTATTGGTGATGCACAAATAGGCTTACAATAGGAAAAATAAATTTAAAAACATAAAATCAATAATAGCAATTGTAAAATTTGTTTTGGAATGATAAATATATTGTTGTATTGTTGTTCTAATACAGCTGACAATACAGAGACAGTTAATCTTTATGTCGTAAGCAAGGGTTGCACAGCTGATACTCCTTTAGCATTACCCATGGGCGCGTGTAGCTTGAAAATATGCCATGCAGGAATGATAAACATATTTTTAGCAAAAATTGCAATGAATCTCTGAATAGAAAGCTAAATTTGAATTTATAGCAAATAATTTTTGAAAAGTATTCATAAATGCAAAATATTTTTACTGTAAATTTGTTATAAAATGAAAAGATTATCACTTGAACATTCAATAATGAAAATTATTAGTAATTGGTCGAACAATAAAAAAAACCACTGTGATATAATCAGCTTGCCTTGCTTATTAAAGGAATAGGCCTGTGATCTATGAAAAAAATACTGATTCTATAAATTATACGATGCTGAAGATTGTGTATCAAA